>JAJQKJ010002161.1:12500-40000 GCA_029574335.1 Rana kukunoris | reverse complement strand
CTACACAACATTGGTGATAAAAAGTGTAATTTCTTCAGTGTTGTCACATGAAAAGATACAAGAAAAGTGACCGAGGGGTGTACTTACCTTTGTCAGATACTGTGTGTATATATATTTACATAATGGCTGGTCTGTATAGAGATATTATTATATTGATGCTAACTCATAAGGACCGGTCAGTATATAAGGATATTATTATATGATAGTGATATATAATACCCGGTGTGACGACCCCTCTGTCCTCAAACAGGACTATGTCCGCCATCAATGCTTCCTCTGTCCAGATCCAGCACCGTCCAAGACTCTCCAGCCCCCCAGTCACCAGACAACGCCCCAGTGTGGGGTAAAAACCAGCAGACTACTTTATTATCACACATGTTACAGAGAGATCTCACTTCAAAAACACTCCCCCCACCCTTGGAAAACAGGGCGGGTTAAACTGTCCAATGACAATAGACACACAGGTCAGGTGGGTTCAAACTTCTCATTAGCAGGGGGGGGGGCTGCTGGAGGAATCCCCCTCCCCCTTTCCTCTCAGCAAGACACATCCCATAATAGTTGAGGCAGACACCACAGTAGACAATCGAATACAGTCACACCCCAAACCATCCCAGCAAAGAGTCCATAACGGCACGAGACAACACACAATATATACATATATACAACATTGAGTGTGACTATCACAGATCATAGTGGGGTTCTCATTCCCCCTGGACCCCTATTAGAGACACAGGGGGATCTACACATAAGAGGGGCCGGGGAAGCTGGACAGAGAGCCTCCAGAGCTCTCCAGGTTAAGCTGAGAACCACAAACCCCCCACACAAATTGACTCCCGTCACAACAATATAGACAACATTGAGTGTGACTATCACAGATCATAGTGGGGTTCTCATTCCCCCTGGACCACTATTAGAGACAAAGGGGGATCTACACATAAGAGGGGCCGGGGAAGCTGGACACAAAGCCTCCAGAGCTCTCCAGGTTAAGCTGAGAACCACAAACCCCCCACACAAATTGACTCCCGTCACAACAATATAGACAACATTGAGTGTGACTATCACAGATCATAGTGGGGTTCTCAGTCCCCCTGGACCCCTATTAGAGACACAGGGGGATCTACACATAAGAGGGGCCGGGGAAGCTGGACATGAAGCCTCCAGAGCTCTCCAGGTTAAGCTGAGCCCCACAAACCCCCCACACAAAGTGACTCCCATCACAACAATATATACAACATTGAGTGTGACTATCACAGATCATAGTGGGGTTCTCAGTCCCCCTGGACCCCTATTAGAGACACAGGGGGATCTACACATAAGAGGGTCCGGGAAGCTGGACACAAAGCCTCCAGAGCTCTCCAGGGTAAGCTGAGCTGCACAAACCCCCCACCCAAAGTGACTCCCATCACGCAACTCTCCTTTCAGGCAGGAGACGAATGCAGGAGGAGACCCCAGATGGGTTGTCTCCGAAGTTAGTCCATAGTTCCATTCCCCCAATGTCTGTATCCCCACAGTATCCCAAATAAATTGTCCCAAACAGAGCATTACTCACCCAGACAACCTCTGCCTCTCTCAGAGAACATGCCCGCTGCTGGGGAGAGGCCTGGACTGGCCCTTCTCCCTGGAGTCCTTTCAGCCGCTGGAGAGAAGACAGGGTGACTGGGCTCACTCTGTCATGCTGTTGGGGACCTGGGCCGACTGCCCCCCCATCCCTGGGGTATACAAGTGGAGACCGCAGTCCCATCCCCCGATATCAGCTTAAGCTGCAGTTGTGTGCAAAAGGCCAGTAGCATTCTGCCCTGTTAGCACTTCAGCTGAGGATCCCACATCGTTCACTCTGGCTAACTGTTGGGGAGTGTGACCGTCACCTTCTCACCATGGGCCCCTAGAACTACTGCAGGTGGGGGGTAGAGGTCTTGGACCCTCTGTCTGGTGGCCAGCGCTTCAGCTGGAGGAGTCTCTTGTAACTCCACAGTTGTTGTCGGTGCTGGGCAGAGTTTAGTAGCACTCTGCCCTGTTGCCAGCACTTCTGCTGGGGACTCCACACCCTCCGCTCCTGTTAACCGTTGTGGCAGGAGGCTGGCTTCCTCCACACCCAAGCGGTGTAGCTGCCATTGGGGAGGTGAGCCGGCTGCTTCCTTTTCCGTTCCCTCATCTGGCTGCTGGGATGACATTTCTCTGTCACTGTATTTTAGGTGCATAAATCCTTGTTGGGGAGTGACCATCTCCTTCTCACCCTGAGCCTCAGGAACCGCCGCAGGTGTAGGGCAGAGGTCTTGGACCCTCTGTTCGGTTGTCAGCGCTTCAGCTGAAGAAGATTCTGGTAACTCCATAGATGCTGCTGGCAGAGAAATCCCAGGTCTCTGGCCGACTACCTCTTCTCTCAGGGAGGCTGAAGCTGCTGTTGGTGTTGGGCAGAGGCTAGCAGTTCTCTGCCCTGTTGTCGGCACTTCAGCTTTGGAGACGGTAATCTCCGGAGTTTCTAATGCCGATTCTCTGGCATGCTGCTGAACGCATTCTAGCAGTTTCCTGTATTCCCTTTCCAGATGCTGTTCCTTCCTTAGCAAATAGTCGAGATCAGGTTTAAGCTCTGAGGCCCCTACAAGACCGAGCATAGCCTCTCAGTGTTCTCGCAGGTCCTCAAGGGTAGGTTCTCCTTCATTGCTGATGCTGCTGGCAGAAAATCCAATGTCTCTGGCAGTATTGTGGGAGAATATACTACCTTTTCTCTCCGGGAGGCTGAAGCTACTGTTGGTGTTGAGCAGAGGCTAGCAGTTCTCTGCCCTGTTGTCAGCACTTCAGCTTTGGAGACGGTAATCTCCGGAGTTTCCACTGCCGATTCTCTGGTATACTGCAGAACGCATTCTAGCAGTTTCCTGTATTCCCTTTCCAAATGCTGTTCCTTTCTTAGCAAATAGTCGAGATCAGGTTTAAGCTCTGAGACCCCTACAAGACTGAGAATAGCCTCTCTGTATTCTTGCAGGTCCTCAAGGGTAGGTTCTCCTT
Source organism: Rana kukunoris (assembly GCA_029574335.1). Taxonomy (NCBI): domain Eukaryota; kingdom Metazoa; phylum Chordata; class Amphibia; order Anura; family Ranidae; genus Rana; species Rana kukunoris. The sequence goes on along the minus strand of JAJQKJ010002161.1, from coordinate 36,997 downwards.
CATCGCCAAACACAAAACCATCTGTAAGGATCTCCCACAGCAATCCAGGGCCACCTTAGGGCTATATCTTTCCGGAGAGCATTCTGTTGTGTCCCCTAAATATTCCTCCTCCACCTGCCATTGCAGACCCCGATAACGATTGTCCAGCTCTATCTCCTGCTGGACCAGTCTTTTCCAACTCTGTCACCCATTGGGGCCGCTCTCCCAGGAATGGCACCTGGAACTCCCCTTGGTCACTGGCCTGTGGCTCTGGGGTTGGAAAGCACTTGCCTTGTTGCATACCAGCGACCTGGAGGGCTCCAATCCAGAGTCCTTCCCGAACCTGCTGCCTGATCACCAGGTATTCATCCGCAGACACAGACCTGGAGGGATCCAATCCAGAGTCCTTCCCGAACCTGCTGCCTGATCTCCAGGTATTCATCCGCAGACACAGACCTGGAGGGCTCCAATCCAAAGTCCTTCCCGAACCTGCTGCCTGAGCTCCAGGTATTCATCCGCAGACACAGACCTGGAGGGATCCAATCCAGAGTCCTTCCCGAACCTGCTGCCTGATCTCCAGGTATTCATCGGCAGACACAGACCTGGAGGGCTCCAATCCAAAGTCCTTCCCGAACCTGCTGCCTGATCTCCAGGTATTCATCTGCAGACACAGACCTGGAGGGATCCAATCCAGAGTCCTTCCTGAACCTGCTGCCTGACCTCCAGGTATTCATCCGCAGACACAGACCTGGAGGGATCCAATCCAGAGTCCTTACCGAACCTGCTGCCTGATCTCCAGGTATTCATCCGCAGACACAGACCTGGAGGGCTCCAATACAGAGTCCTTCTAGAACCTGCTGCCTAAGCTCCAGGTATTCATCCGCAGACACAGACCCGGAGGGCTCCAATCCAGAGTCCTCCCTGAACCTGCTGCCTGATCTCCAGGTATTCATCCGCAGACACCGACCTGGAGGGATCCAATCCAGAGTCCTTCCCAAAACTGCTGCCTGATCTCCAGGTATTCATCCGCAGACACAGACCTGGAGGGATCCAATCCAGAGTCCTTCCCGAACCTGCTGCCTGAGCTCCAGGTATTCATCCGCAGACACAGACCTGGAGGGATCCAATCCAGAGTCCTTCCCGAACCTGCTGCCTAAGCTCCAGGTATTCATCCGCAGACACAGACCTGGAGGGCTCCAATCCAGAGTCCTTCCTGAACCTGCTGCCTGATCTCCAGGTATTCATCCGCAGACACAGACCTGGAGGGATCCAATCCAGAGTCCTTCCTGAACCTGCTGCCTGATCTCCAGGTATTCATCCGCAGACACAGACCTGGAGGGATCCAATCCAGAGTCCTTCCTGAACCTGCTGCCTGATCTCCAGGTATTCATCCGCGGACACAGTCCTGGAGTATATTGAAAGGACGATCTACAGTGGCCCCGGGAACTCTGATATCACAGCCAGGAAGCACGATCCCGCTGCTGCCACCAGTTGTAAGGAACCCTCTGTCTGTCATCAATGCTTCCTCTGTCCAGATCCAGCACCGTCCAAGACTCTCTAGCCCCCCAGTCACCAGACAACACCCCAGTGTAGGGTAAAAACCAGCAAAAAATGTTATTTTCACACATGTTACACAGATATCGCCCCTTCAAAACACTTCCCCCCCACCCTTGGAAAACAGGGCGGGTCAAACTGTCCAATAACAATGGACACACAGGTCAGGTGGGTTCAAACTTCTCATCAGTAAACAGTCTTATCTGCAGGGGGCTGCTAGAGGAGTCCCCCCTCCCTCTTTCCTCATGGCAAACACACTTACACATCCCATAATAGTTGAGGTAGACACCACAATAGAATACAGTCACACCCCAAATCATCCCAGCAAATACTACACAACAGCATGAGACAACACACAATATTTACAACATTGAGTGTGACTAACACAGATCATAGTGGGGTTCTCAGTCACCCTGTACCCCTATTAGAGACACAGGGGGATCTACACATAAGAGGGGTCCGAGTCCCACAAACCCCCCACCCAAAGTGACTCCCGTCACACCAGGCCTGTAGTGATATCTACTATTATACTGTATAGTATTTTCTGTTTTTGGAATGTTTTTGCCCTCCACAAGTTTCTATCCTTGTCCCTCACAAGGGACCCCTGAGCGGGGACTTCCTGCTCAGGAATTGTACCGTTTCCTGTTTGGGTCACCCAGTGCCCAGCGGCCATCTTGGTTTGTATGTGTCGGTGTAGACTGTCTCGTGATTTTCTCTCATGTCGTGTTTCTTGTCCTCCCTCCATTGGCCTTCCGGCTCTTCATGTCTGTGTGCGAACCAATGAGATCAGAAGTCCATACGCCAGACTCTTCCCATCCGGCCCCTGTGGATCAGTGTAGGTGTAACCCCAATTCACAGAACGCAGGGAACAGGGACTTCCCTCCGTCACCGCCCACTCACCTTTTGTATATTTATTGCAGATGATGTTGATGACACCGCGGTGACCCTGGCTGACCTGTGGCCCCTACCTTCACCTCAGGAACCCACCTTCTCCTACATCACCATCGGAAGCTCCATCCCTATAGCCCGCCCCCCAGCTAGGGGCCGCAGGGGGCGTGGCCTAGGGAGAGGGCAGGGTACTCGGAATGAAGAACCAGGTGAGGACATAGTGTCCTTTGTTCTTCTAGAGAAGGTGCGTCACATGACCCAAGCCCTACCACCACTCATTGGCCACGAGGAGATGACCTTCATGGAACGACCTCAACCAAGATTGGATCTTCACCAACCTCAACCAAGACCGGATCTTCACCAACCTCAACCAAGACCGGATCTTCACCAACCTCAACCAAGACCGGATCTTCACCAACCTCAACCAAGACTGGATCTTCACCAACCTCAGCCAAGACTGGATCTTCACCAACCTCAACCAAGACTGGATCTTCACGCTGTAGGTGAGAAGAATGAATTGTACATTGCGTAGACTAACTTGAGGAAACATCAGTTCATGGGGTGTTGGAGATATATAGTGGTGTTGTAGAGTACCAGGGTTGGGTTATCAGGGGGTGTAGGAGGTGTGTGCTGGTCTTGTAGGGTGTCGTCCTGGGTGTGTATTGGTGTTGTAGGGTATCAGGGCTGAGTATCATTGTTGGAGCTCTCCCCTACCGGTACCCTCTCACCTACTGGGCACCCTCTCCCCTACCAGGCATCCTCTCTTCTAGTGGCACCCTCTCCCCCACAGGCACCCTCTCTGCTACGGGGCACCATCTCCCCCACCGGGCACCCTCTCTCCTACCAGGCACCCTCTCTCCTACCGGGCACCCTCTCCCCTACAGGCACCCTCTCTCCTACCGGGCACCATCTCCCCTACCGGGCAACCTCTCTCCTCCTGGGCACCCTCTCTCCTACCAGGCACCCTCTCCCCCACAGGCACCCTCTCTCCTACGGGGCACCATCAGCCCCACCGGGCACCCTCTCTCCTACCAGGCACCCTCTCCCCTACAGGCACCCTCTCTCCTACCGGGCACTATCTCCCCTACCGGGCACCCTCTCTCCTAGCGGCACCCTGTCCCCTACTGGGCACCCTCTCTCCTACCGGGCACCCTCTCCCCTACCGGTACCCTCTCCCCTACAGGTACCCTCTCCCCTACCGGGCACCCTCTCCTCTACCAGGCACCCTCTCTCCTACTGGCACCCTCTCCCCTACAGGCACCCTCTCACCTACCGGGCACCCTCTCCTCTACCAGGCACCCTCTCTCCTACTGGCACCCTCTCCCCTACAGGCACCCTCTCACCTACCGGGCACCTTCTCCCCTCCCGGGCACCCTCTCCCCTACCGGCACCCTCTCTCCTACCGGCTACCTCTCCCCTACCGGGCACCCTCTCCCCTACCGGAACCATCTCTCCTACCATGCACCCTCTCCCCTACAGGCACCCTCTCACCTACCGGGCACCCTCTCCTCTACCAGGCACCCTCTCTCCTACTGGCACCCTCTCCCCTACAGGCACCCTCTCACCTACTGGGCACCTTCTCCCCTACCGGCACCCTCTCTCCTACCGGCTACCTCTCCCCTACCGGGCACCCTCTTCCCTACCAGGCACCCTCTCCCCTACCGGACACCCTCTCCCCTACCGGAACCATCTCTCCTACCATGCACCCTCTCCCCTACCGGCACCCTTTCCCCTTAGATTATCGTTACTCCCCCAGATTATCTCTGCACCCTCTGTAGTTTAAGAATCACCTGACTCTCCCATCTTCCCCTCCCCCCACCTCTATAGGGTCATCACACAGTGACCTCCCCCGGTGTTAAGTGTCTGTTTATTGCCCCTCGGGCCGGTGCCAGTTTGGGAGGCGTCTTCTTCACATGAGAATATTGAAGGTGCTGAGTCACCGGGGGACACCGAGCCGGGCAAAGAGTCAGATCTTCATCCTGGATAAATATTGTTGGACAATATTGGTTCAGCTTCTGTATTGACTGAGATAATCCAATTTACCGGGCCCAACCCTCCCGAGTCCCGGCCAATCAGGGCTTTACTTAAAGCGGGAAATTGTTGGGTTGCTATGGGAAACGGTTTCAGGTTTATCCTGTGACCCCGGGATCCCTGACCTCCGTTATTTCATGACCCCGGGATCCCTGACCTCCGTTATTTCATGACCCCTGGATCCCTGACCTCCGTTATTTCATGACCCCGGGATCCCTGACCTCCGTTATTTCATGACCCCGGGATCCCTGACATCCGTTATTTCATGACCCTGGGATCCCTGACATCCGTTATTTCATGACCCCTGGATCCCTGACCTCCGTTATTTCATGACCGCGGGATCCCTGACCTCCGTTATTTCATGACCCCTGGATCCCTGACCTCCGTTATTTCATGACCCCGGGATCCCTGACCTCCGTTATTTCATGACCCTGGGATCCCTGACATCCGTTATTTCATGACCCTGGGATCCCTGACATTCGTTATTTCATGACCCCTGGATCCCTGACATCCGTTATTTCATGACCCCGGGATCCCTGACCTCCTTTATTTCATGACCCCGGGATCCCTGACCTCCGTTATTTCATGACCCCGGGATCCCTGACCTCCGTTATTTCATGACCCCGGGATCCCTGACCTCCTTTATTTCATGACCCCGGGATCCCTGACCTCCTTTATTTCATGACCCCGGGATCCCTGACCTCCGTTATTTCATTACCCCGGGATCCCTGACCTCCTTTATTTCATGACCCCGGGATCCCTGACCTCCTTTATTTCATGACCCCGGGATCCCTGACCTCCGTTATTTCATGACCCCGGGATCCCTGACCTCCGTTATTTCATGACCCCGGGATCCCTGACCTCTGTTATTTCATGACCCCGGGATCCCTGACCTCCGTTATTTCATGACCCCGGGATCCCTGACCTCCGTTATTTCATGACCCCTGGATCCCTGACATCCGTTATTTCATGACCCCGGGATCCCTGACCTCCGTTATTTCATGACCCCGGGATCCCTGACCTCCTTTATTTCATGACCCCGGGATCCCTGACCTCCGTTATTTCATGACCCCGGGATCCCTGACCTCCGTTATTTCATGACCCCTGGATCCCTGACCTCCGTTATTTCATGACCCCGGGATCCCTGACCTCCGTTATTTCATGACCCCGGGATCCCTGACCTTCGTTATTTCATGACCACGGGATCCCTGACCTCCGTTATTTCATGACCCCTGGATCCCTGACCTCCGTTATCCTGTGCCCCCGGGATCCCTGACCTCCGTTATTTCATGACCCCGGAATCCCTGACCTCCGTTATTTCATGACCCCGGAATCCCTGACCTCCGTTATTTCATGACCCCGGGATCGCTGACCTCCTACGTCAACCCTTATTCGGACCCCTGACCACCATCAGCACAGACACTACTCAGCCCCCCATACATTACCCAGAGCACACCCGGACATCTCCCAGCACATGCCTGTGTATGGTGATCCCCCCATAGATCCCCTCAGGAGTCCCCCCACCTCTGATCTGGAGTCTGGGGGGGTTGCAGAGAATGACATGGATCTGAGTCTGGCAGTCCGACACGGCAGATAATGATTACAGGTTTAGCGGGACTCTGCAAAGGATTATCACCAACCCAACCCCACCCCACCCCCACATATCCCCCCTGAGCCGGCCGGATCTCCGGACAATGCCGGGACAATGCCAAAAATGTTATTGGCCTCATCGCTCTTCCAGAGATCCCCCCCCTCCACTATTGTCCTCTATTACAAGGGGTACCACCGTCTGCACCCCCCCCAGTATTACCACTCCCCCCCCCCAGAGATCCACCCCTCCACTATTGTCCTCTATTACTAGGGGTACCACCGTCTGCACCCCCCCCCAGTATTACCACCCCCCCCCCCCCCCCCCCCCCCAGAGATCCCCCCCTCCACTATTGTCCTCTATTACAAGGGGTACCACCGTCTGCACCCCCCCCCCCAGTATTGCCACTCCCCCCCCCAGAGATCCACCCCTCCACTATTGTCCTCTATTACAAGGGGTACCACCGTCTGCACCCCCCCCCCAGTATTGCCACTCCCCCCCCCAGAGATCCACCCCTCCACTATTGTCCTCTATTACAAGGGGTACCACCTTCTGCACCCCCCCCCCCAGTATTACCACTCCCCCCCCCCAGAGATCCACCCCTCCACTATTGTCCTCTATTACAAGGGGTACCACCGTCTGCACCCCCCCCAGTATTACCACTCCCCCCCCCAGAGATCCACCCCTCCACTATTGTCCTCTATTACTAGGGGTACCACCGTCTGGCCCCACCCCAGTATTACCACCCCCCCCAGAGATCCCCCCTCCACTATTGTCCTCTATTACAAGGGGTACCACCGTCTGCCCCCCCCCAGAGATCCCCCCTCCACTATTGTCCTCTATTACTAGGGGTACCACCGTCTGCACCCCCCCCGTATTACCACCCCCCCTTCAGAGATTCCCCCTCCACTATTGTCCTCTATTACTAGGGGTACCACCGTCTGCCCCCCCCCCCAGTATTACCACCCCCCCAGAGATCCAACCCTCCACTATTGTCCTCTATTACTAGGGGTACCACCGTCTGCCCCCCCCCCCCCCAGTATTACCACCCCCCAGAGATCCAACCCTCCACTATTGTCCTCTATTACTAGGGGTACCACCGCCTGCCCCCCCCCCCCAGTATTACCACCCCCCCCAGAGATCCAACCCTCCACTATTGTCCTCTATTACTAGGGGTACCACCGTCTGCCCCCCCCCCCAGTATTACCACCCCCCCAGAGATCCAACCCTCCACTATTGTCCTCTATTACTAGGGGTACCACCGTCTGCCCCCCCCCCCAGTATTACCACCCCCCCAGAGATCCAACCCTCCACTATTGTCCTCTATTACTAGGGGTACCACCGCCTGCCCCCCCCCCCCAGTATTACCACCCCCCCCAGAGATCCAACCCTCCACTATTGTCCTCTATTACTAGGGGTACCACCATCTGCCCCCCCCCAGTATTACCACCCCCCCCCAGAGATCCAACCCTCCACTATTGTCCTCTATTACTAGGGGTACCACCGTCTGCCCCCACCCCAGTATTACCACCCCCCCAGAGATTCCCCCTTCACTATTGTCCTCTATTACTAGGGGTACCACCGCCTGCCCCCCCCCCCCAGTATTACCACCCCCCCCAGAGATCCAACCCTCCACTATTGTCCTCTATTACTAGGGGTACCACCATCTGCCCCCCCCCAGTATTACCACCCCCCCCAGAGATCCAACCCTCCACTATTGTCCTCTATTACTAGGGGTACCACCGTCTGCCCCCACCCCAGTATTACCACCCCCCCCAGAGATTCCCCCTTCACTATTGTCCTCTATTACAAGGGGTACCACCGTCTGACCCCCCCCCCCCCAGAGATCCCCCCTCCACTATTGTCCTCTATTACTAGGGGTACCACCGTCTGCACCCCCCCCGTATTACCACCCCCCCTTCAGAGATTCCCCCTCCACTATTACCCCCCTCCACCCCGCCACTGTCTTCTGCAGTGTTGTTGCCCCCGTCCCATCCCCTCCTTCAGCTTTGTGAGTGAAGACAGAAGACCACCAAGAGCTTCTCAACCCAAACCGTCTCAAAGTGCCCCCCCTCCCCCGAAGACAGGTGTATGTCCGCACCCCACCCCTCCCCCGAAGACAGGTGTATGTCCACACCCCACCCTCTCCCCCTCCCCCGAAGACAGGTGTATCCACAGAACGATGCTGACACCCATCCCCCCATCATGGGAACACCGGACTCAGCTGTTGGCCAATGATGGAGGATGTGACTGCAAACTCCAGACTGACCAAGGAAGGGCACCAGACACCCCAATATACCAGACACCCCAATATACCAGACACCCCCAACCTCACCCCAATATACCAGAAACCCCCAACTTCACCCCAATATACCAGACACCCCCAACCTCACCCCAATATACCAGAAACCCCCAACTTCACCCCAATATACAAGACACCCCAATATACAAGACACCCCCAATCTCACCCTAATATACCAGACACCCTCAACCTCACCCCAATATACAAGACACCCCAATATACCAGACACCCCCAACCTCACCCTAATATACCAGACACCCCCAACCTCACCCTAATATACCAGATACCCCCAACCTCACCCCAATATACAGACACCCCAATATACCAGACACCCCCACCCTCAACCCAATATACCAGACACCCCCAACCTCACCCCAATATATTAGACACCCCAACCTCACCCTAATATACCAGACACCCCCAACCTCACCCTAATATACCAGATACCCCCAACCTCACCCCAATATACAGACACCCCAATATGCCAGACACCTCCACCCTCAACCCAATATACCAGACACCCCCAACCTCACCCCAATATATTAGACACCCCCAACCTCACCCTAATATACCAGACACCCCCAACCTCACCCCAATATACAAGACACCCCAATATACCAGACACCCCCATCCTCACCCTAATATACCAGATACCCCCAACATCACCCTAATATACCAGACGCCCCCAACCTCACCCTAATATACCAGACACCCCCAACCTCACCCCAAAATACCAGACACCCCCCGCCTCCCCCCAATATACCAGACACCCCCACCTTACTGTAATATACCAGACACCCCCAACCTCACCCCAATATATCAGACACCCCCAACCTCACCCTAATATACCAGACACCCCCAACCTCACCCCAATATACCAGACACCCCCAACCTCACCCCAATATACCAGACACCCCCTGCCTCCCCCCAATATACCAGACACCCCCCGCCTTACTCTAATATACCAGACACCCCAAACCTTACCCCAATATACCAGACACCCCCATCCTCACCCTAATATACCAGATACCCCCAACCTCACCCTAATATACCAGACACCCCCAACCTCACCCTAATATACCAGACACCCCCAACCTTACCCCAATATACCAGACACCCCCGCCTCCCCCCAATATACAAGATACCCCCAACCTCACCATAATATACCAGACACCCTCAACCTCACCCCAATATACAAGACACCCCAATATACCAGACACCCCCACCCTCACCCTAATATACCAGATACCCCCAACCTCACCCCAATATACCAGACACCCCCAACCTCACCCCAATATATCAGACACCCCCAACCTCACCCTAATATACCAGACACCCCCAACCTTACCCCAATATACCAGACACCCCCAACCTCACCCCAATATACCAGACACCCCCTGCCTTCCCCTAATAAACCAGACACCCCCAACCTCACCCAATACCAGACACCCCCCGCCTCCCCCCAATATACCAGACACCCCCAACATCACCCCAATATACCAGACACCCCCCGCCTTACCCTAATAAACCAGACACCCCCATCCTCACCCAATACCAGACACCCCCCGCCTCCCCCCAATATACCAGACACCCCCAACATCACCCCAATATACCAGACACCCCCCAGCCTCAGTGATGGAGGGGTGATGACTAATCGCTCCGAGTATTGCCTCCTCATAGACCAGCAGATCCCCAGCCCCCCATTTTCAGGACATATTTTGGGGTGTTAGAGGCTGCGGTGTCCTATTATACCTCAAGAGGGAGGCCGTCCCTGTGTGTCTATTATTATCCCCCCCCCCCCCCCGGGTGTCTCACATACAGTCCCTCCGACACAGAGACCGGTCACATCATACGGGGAGCAGCAACCATGAGGAAAGCGGGTGAGTGGGGGTCCGGGCGAGGGGAGACCATGGGGGGGGGGAGGGGGGAGACCGAGTATGGGGGAGATTAGGGGGAGGGGGGGACAGAGATCCGCACATGTGCCTGTCACTCCACAGACCTAAAATAACCCCTCTGTGTGCGAGAGAGAATAATCCCCCCATCCCCCGGGGGCCGAATTCCACCGCAATCCCCGGATATCACATATAATGCCCCCTATTATACAACCGAGACCCCCGGTCCCCATACAGAGGAGCTGACAAAAGTAAGTACACCCCTCCGTCCCATTTCATGGGACAACACTGAAGAAATGACACTTTGTATGTACAATGTTGTGTAGTGAGTGTACAGCTTGTATAACAAATAACTCAACACATTAATGTCTAAACCCGCTGGCAACAAAAGTCAGGACACCCCTAAGTGAAAATCTCCAAATTGGGCCCCAAAGTGTCAATATTCTGTGTGGCCGCCATTATTTTTAACCCTCTTGGGTATGGAGGTCACCAGAGCTTCACAGGTTGTCACTGGAGTCCCCTTCCCCTCCCCCATGATGACATCACAGAGCTGGTGGATGTTGGAGACCTTACGCTCCTCCCCCTTCCCCCCACAGATAATCAATAGGGTTTAGGTCTGGAGACATGATTGGCCCGTCCATCACCTTCACCCTCAGCTTCTTTAGCAAGGCAGTGGTGGTCTTGGAGGTGTGTTTGGGGTGGTTATCATGTTGGAATACTACCCTGCGGCCCAGTCTCTGAAGGGAGGGGATCATGTTGGAATACTACCCTGCGGTCCAGTCTCTGAAGGGAGGGGATCATGCTCCTCTTCAGTAGGTCACAGTACATGTCGGCATTCATGGTCCCCTCAGTGATCTGTAGCCCCCTCAGTGCCAGCAGGACTCATGAACCCCCAGACCATGACCCTCCCCCCACAATGCCTGACTGTAGGGAAGACCCCCTTGTCTTTGTCCCCCTCACCTGGCCCCGCCCCCCACACACGCCTGACACCATCTGACACCAAATACCTTCATCTTGTCTCATCAGACCCCAGGAGACGGTTCCAGTAATCCCTGTCCTTAGTCTGCTTGTCTCTTTCTTGTGCCTCATCTTTAGAAGAGACTTCCTTCTGGGGACCAATTTGATGCAGTGTGCGGCGTATGGTCTGAGCACCGACAGGCTGGCCCCTCCCCCAGCAATGCCGGCGGCACTCATACGTCTCTTTCCCAAAGACAACCTCTGGAGATGACGCTGATCACGTGACCTCAACTCCTATTGGTGGACCGAGGCGAGGCGGGGGAGGGGAACCCGTCCTGTTATACCGCTGGGTGGTCCCGCCCCCCGTGCTGCAGATCAGTCTCAGGATCTCGGCGATCTTCTTATCTCCTCGGCCATCTTTATGTAGAGACACAATTCTTTATATCAGATCCTCAGAGAGATTCTTTGCCATGAGGCGCCATGTTGTCCTTCCAGTGACCAGTATGAGGGAGTGAGAGCGATAACACCACATTTATCACACCTGAGACCTTGTAACACTAACCAGTCACATGACACCGGGGGAGGGAAAATGGCTAATTGAGGCCCAATTTGGACATTTTCACTTAGGCTGGGTTCACACGGGTACAACAAACGCTCCGACATGACGTGTGAAAATTAATGTTTCTCTATGGGAGACGTCTGAACTTGTCCGAAACATGTCGGTCCGACTTGGAAAATGCTCCCTGCACTACTTGGTTCCTACGTCAGCCCATTGAATGTCACTGAAGTCGGATCGCCGTCTTTCCACAGCAATTAAAAAAAAAAAATGCCATGGGTTCCCCACCAAGAGCATACCAGGCCCTTCAGTCTGGTATGTATTTTAAGGGGAACCCCCCTACACCAAAAAAACAACATGGGGGGTCCCCCAAAATCCATACCAAACCCTAAACCTGAGCATACAGCCCAGCTGGTCAGGAAAGGGGGTGGGGACGAGCGAGTGTCCCCCCTCCTGAACCATACCAGGCCGCATGCCCTCAACATGGGGGGGAGGGGGGGTGGGTGCCTCCCACCCCAAAGCACCTTGCCCCCATGTTGATGAGGACAAGGGCCTCTTCCCGACAACCCTGGCCATTGGTTGTCAGGGTCTGTGGGCGGGAGGCTTATTGGAATCTAGGAGCCCCCTTTAATAAGATCCCGTCCCCCCACCCTATGTGAATGAGTATGGGGTACATCGTACCCCTACCCTTTCACCTGGAGAAAAAAAGGGTCAAAAATAGAAAAACACACTACACAGGTTTTTAAAGTAATTTATTAGGCAGCTCCGGAGGTCTCTTCTGATTTCTCTTCTCTCTGGGGGTCTCTTCCGACTTCTCCGCTCTCCGGAGGTCTCTTCCGACTTCTCCGCTCTCCGGAGGTCTCTTCTGACTTCTCTGCTCTCCGAGGATCTCTTCCGACTTCTCCGCTCTCCGGAGGTCTCTTCCGACTTCTCCGCTCTCCGAGGATCTCTTCCGACTTCTCCGCTCTCCGGAGGTCTCTTCCGACTTCTCCTCTCTCCGGGGGTCTCTTCCGACTTCTCCGCTCTCTGGTGGTCTCTTCTGACTTCTCTGCTCTCCGGAGGTCTCTTCCGACTTCTCCACTCTCCGGTGGTCTCTTCCGACTTCTCCTCTCTCCGGGGGTCCCTTCCGACTTCTCCGCTCTTTGGGGGTCTCTTCCGACTTCTCCGCTCTCCGGGGGTCTCTTCCAACTTCTCCGCTCTCCGGTGGTCTCTTCTGACTTCTCTGCTCTCCGAGGATCTCTTCCGACTTCTCCGCTCTCCGGAGGTCTCTTCCGACTTCTCCACTCTCCGGTGGTCTCTTCCGACTTCTCCTCTCTCCGGGGGTCCCTTCCGACTTCTCCGCTCTTTGGGGGTCTCTTCCGACTTCTCCGCTCTCCGGGGGTCTCTTCCGACTTCTCCGCTCTCCGGTGGTCTCTTCTGACTTCTCTGCTCTCCGGGGATCTCTTCCAACTTCTCCGCTCTCCGGTGGTCTCTTCCGACTTCTCCGCTCTCCGGGGGTCTCTTCCGACTTCTCCGCTCTCCGGTGGTCTCTTCCGACTTCTCCTCTCTCCGGGGGTCCCTTCCGACTTCTCCGCTCTTTGGGGGTCTCTTCCGACTTCTCCGCTCTCCGGGGGTCTCTTCCGACTTCTCCGCTCTCCGGTGGTCTCTTCCGACTTCTCCTCTCTCCGGGGGTCCCTTCCGACTTCTCCGCTCTTTGGGGGTCTCTTCCGACTTCTCCTCTCTCCAGGGGTCTCTTCCGACTTCTCCGCTCTCCGGGGGTCTCTTCCGACTTCTCCGCTCTCCGGGGGTCTCTTCCGACTTCTCCGCTCTCTGGTGGTCTCTTCTGACTTCTCTGCTCTCCGGAGGTCTCTTCCGACTTCTCCACTCTCCGGTGGTCTCTTCCGACTTCTCCTCTCTCCGGGGGTCCCTTCCGACTTCTCCGCTCTTTGGGGGTCTCTTCCGACTTCTCCGCTCTCCGGGGGTCTCTTCCAACTTCTCCGCTCTCCGGTGGTCTCTTCTGACTTCTCTGCTCTCCGAGGATCTCTTCCGACTTCTCCGCTCTCCGGAGGTCTCTTCCGACTTCTCCGCTCTCCGGAGGTCTCTTCCGACTTCTCCACTCTCCGGTGGTCTCTTCCGACTTCTCCTCTCTCCGGGGGTCCCTTCCGACTTCTCCGCTCTTTGGGGGTCTCTTCCGACTTCTCCGCTCTCCGGGGGTCTCTTCCGACTTCTCCGCTCTCCGGTGGTCTCTTCTGACTTCTCTGCTCTCCGGGGATCTCTTCCAACTTCTCCGCTCTCCGGTGGTCTCTTCCGACTTCTCCGCTCTCCGGGGGTCTCTTCCGACTTCTCCGCTCTCCGGTGGTCTCTTCCGACTTCTCCTCTCTCCGGGGGTCCCTTCCGACTTCTCCGCTCTTTGTGGGTCTCTTCCGACTTCTCCGCTCTCCGGGGGTCTCTTCCGACTTCTCCGCTCTCCGGTGGTCTCTTCCGACTTCTCCTCTCTCCGGGGGTCCCTTCCGACTTCTCCGCTCTCCGGTGGTCTCTTCTGACTTCTCTGCTCTCCGAGGATCTCTTCCGACTTCTCCGCTCTCCGGAGGTCTCTTCCGACTTCTCCGCTCTCCGGAGGTCTCTTCCGACTTCTCCACTCTCCGGTGGTCTCTTCCGACTTCTCCTCTCTCCGGGGGTCCCTTCCGACTTCTCCGCTCTTTGGGGGTCTCTTCCGACTTCTCCGCTCTCCGGGGGTCTCTTCCGACTTCTCCGCTCTCCGGTGGTCTCTTCTGACTTCTCTGCTCTCCGGGGATCTCTTCCAACTTCTCCGCTCTCCGGTGGTCTCTTCCGACTTCTCCGCTCTCGGGGGGTCTCTTCCGACTTCTCCGCTCTCCGGTGGTCTCTTCCGACTTCTCCTCTCTCCGGGGTCCCTTCCGACTTCTCCGCTCTTTGGGGGTCTCTTCCGACTTCTCCGCTCTCCGGGGGTCTCTTCCGACTTCTCCGCTCTCCGGTGGTCTCTTCTGACTTCTCTGCTCTCCGGGGATCTCTTCCAACTTCTCCGCTCTCCGGTGGTCTCTTCCGACTTCTCCGCTCTCCGGGGGTCTCTTCCGACTTCTCCGCTCTCCGGTGGTCTCTTCCGACTTCTCCTCTCTCCGGGGGTCCCTTCCGACTTCTCCGCTCTTTGTGGGTCTCTTCCGACTTCTCCGCTCTCCGGGGGTCTCTTCCGACTTCTCCGCTCTCCGGTGGTCTCTTCCGACTTCTCCTCTCTCCGGGGGTCCCTTCCGACTTCTCCGCTCTTTGGGGGTCTCTTCCGACTTCTCCTCTCTCCAGGGGTCTCTTCCGACTTCTCCGCTCTCCGGGGGTCTCTTCCGACTTCTCCGCTCTCCGGGGGTCTCTTCCGACTTCTCCGCTCTCCGGTGGTCTCTTCCGACTTCTCCTCTCTCCGGGGGTCCCTTCCGACTTCTCCGCTCTTTGGGGGTCTCTTCCGACTTCTCCTCTCTCCAGGGGTCTCTTCCCACTTCTCCACTCTCCGGTTCTCTTCCCGCCGTCCGGTGGTCTTCTTCCGGGTTCCTCTGCTCTTTTTCCCGGTCTTCCTCATTGTCTCCTTCAGGTGTTGACATGACGCTCTCTCCCGCGGTGCGCAACGACTTATATAGGCATGGGGCGGAGTCACCGGGTGATGTCATGCAGTGACCCCGCCCCCCTATGACATCACCGTCCCATCATGCCCTGGCCGAGCTGCATGCTCGGATAAGGGTCTGGTATGGAGTTTGGCTGGACCCCATGTGGTTTTTTGCGGCATAGGGGGTTCCCCTTAAAACCCACACCAGACTGAAGGGCCCGGGATGCTCCTGGAGGGGAAACCCCCTATACACAACATTGGAGATACAAAGACCCCTCCCCCTGTGTACACCCCTCCCCCCGTGTACACCCCTCCCCCCCATGTACACTCACTACACAACATTGGAGATACAAAGTGTCATTTCTTCAGTGTTGTCACATGAAAAGATACAAGAAATGGGGTGTACTTACTTTTGTCAGATAATCTATATAACCGTATATTACATGGAGCGCCGTATAGAAGACTGTCGCTCCATACGTTGCCCTCTATTATAGAACTGTATTTTATAATGCAGGGTGTTTATGGTGTGCTCTGCTCCCTCTCCCCGCAGTGATGGACCTCCTGTATTGGAAGGACGTGGCGCTCTCGGCGGGGTGTCTCACGGGGGTGACGGTCAGTCTTCTGTGTCTCATCCAGTTCAGTGTGATCAGCGTTCTCTCCTACGCGGCTCTCATCCTCCTCTGCGGATCTCTGACTATCAGGACGTACTCCGCGCTGCTCAACGCCATGAAGAGGGGAGACGGGGTGCACCCCTTCCAGTGAGTGTGGGGGGCGGGGTGTATATTGGGGTGTGGTCTATATATAGGGGTATAATGTGGTTTTTGGGGGTGTGGTCTATATATTGGGGTGTAGTGTGGTTTTGGGGTGTGTCGTCTATATATTGGGGTGTAGAGTGTATTTTGGAGGTGTGGTCTATATATTGGGGTGTAGAGTGGTTTTTGGGGGTGTGGTCTATATATTGGGGTGTAGTGTAGTTTTGGGGGTGCGGTCTATATATTGGGGTGTAGTGTGTATTTTGGGGGTGTGGTCTATATATTGGGGTGTAGAGTGGTTTTTGGGGTGTGTGGTCTATATATTGGGGTGTAGTGTGGTTTTGGGGGGGTGTGGTCTATATATGGGGTGTGGTTTTGGGGGGTGTGGTCTATATATTGGGGTGTGGTTTTGGGGTGTGTGGTCTATATATTGGGTTGTAGTGTGGTTTTTGTTGGGAGTGGCCTATATATTGGGGTGTAGTGTGCATTTTGGGGTGTGTGGTCTATATATTGGGGTATAATGTGTTTTTTGTGGGGTGTGGTCTATATATTTTGGGGTGTAGTTTGATTTTGGGGTGTGTCGTCTATATATTGGGGTGTAGTGTGGTTTGGGGGGGTGTGGTCTATATATTGAGGGTGTCGTGTGTTTTTTGGGGGTGTGGTCTATATATTGGGGTGTAGTGTGTTTTTAGGGGGTGTGGTCTATATATTGGGGTGTAGTGTGTTTTTAGGGGGTGTGGTCTATATATATTGGTGTGTATATTTTGGGGGTGTGGTCTATATATTGGGTGTAGTGTGTTTTTAGGGGGTGTGGTCTATATATATTGGTGTGTATATTTTGGGGGGGTGGTCTCTATATTGGGGTGTAGTGTGGTTTTGGGGTGTGTTGTCTATATATTGAGGTGTATATTTTGGGGGTGTGGTCTATATATTGGGGCGTGGTCTATATATTGGGGTGTATATTTTGGGGGTGTGGCCTATTTATTGGGGTGTATATTTTGAGGTGTGGTCTATATATTGGGGTGTGGTCTATATATTGGGGTATGGTCTATATATTGGGGTGTATATTTTGGGGTGTGGTCTATATATCAGGGTGTATATTTTGGGGGTGTGGTCTATATATTGGGGTGTATGGGTCTATATATTGGGGTGTATATTTTGGGGGTGTGGTCTATATATTGGGGTGTATATTTTGGGGGTGTGGCCTATTTATTGGAGTGTATATTTTGGGGGTGCAGTCCATCGGTGAATGTTGATTGGTGGGGTAACGTTGATTTTGTCCCTCAGGAAGTATCTGGACGCGGAGCCCCTCCTCCCACCAGCGCAGGTTGAAGCGGTGGCGGCGCGGTTGGCGGTCCTCTTCAGTAGCGCCCTCTCCACACTGCGCTGCCTCTTCCTGGTGAAGGACACAAAGGAATCCCTGAAGGTAACGGAGATCCTGATTGGATGGTGACAGAGACCGTGTCACCACCGTGGTACAGCGCTATGGTATAGGAAGGTGATGGGGCGGGGGGCGGACACGTCATCACCTAGAGCAGCCATTGGCTGATCCGGCCTCACTCTCCGCCAGGGCGGGGCAGAAGTGTGGGTCACGTGACCTCCCCCGGCCAATACAGCACCAGATCCGCCTGCGGGGGGCGCTGTGGAGCGATATCTTCTCTGTATGACTCTTCTCTCTTCTCTCTCACAGTTCCTGGTCCTCCTCTATCTCCTCACCTACGTCGGAGCCGTGCTCAACGGGCTCACTCTGCTGGTTCTAGGTGAGTCACATGACCAGAACCCCACAGTCCCTCGTCCAGGCTGGGAGGAGAGCCCGGTCACATGACCAGAACCCCACAGTCCCTCCTCCAGGCTGGGAGGAGAGCCCGGTCACATGACCAGAACCCCACAGTCCCTCCTCCAGGCTGGGAGGACAGTCCGGTCACATGACCAGAACCCCACAGTCCCTCCTCCAGGCTGGGAGGACAGTCCGGTCACATGACCAGAACCCCACAGTCCCTCCTCCAGGCTGGGAGGACAGTCCGGTCACATGACCAGAACCCCACAGTCCTTCCTCCAGGCTGGGAGGACAGTCCGGTCACATGACCAGAACCCCACAGTCCCTCCTCCAGGCTGGGAGGACAGTCCGGTCACATGACCAGAACCCCACAGTCCTTCCTCCAGGCTGGGAGGACAGTCCGGTCACATGACCAGAACCCCACAGTCCCTCCTCCAGGCTGGGAGGACAGTCCGGTCACATGACCAGAACCCCACAGTCCCTCCTTCAGGCTGGTTGGACAGTCCGGTCACATGACCAGAACCCCACAGTCCCTCCTCCAGGCTGGGAGGACAGTCCGGTCACATGACCAGAACCCCACAGTCCCTCCTTCAGGCTGGTTGGACAGTCCGGTCACATGACCAGAACCCCACAGTCCCTCCTCCAGGCTGGGAGGACAGCCCGGTCACAAGACCAGAACCCCACAGTCCCTCCTCCAGGCGGCATGAACTCCTTGTTTCAGTTTACACAATGCGCCCCCTGTAGGTATGAACAGGAACAACTGGAACATGAAATATAAAGTGCCTTTCCTTGGGATCTGATTTCTGCTCCTCCCACTGTCACTATGACATCACAGACCTCCTCCATATTCCTGTCACTAGGATACCATTCAATGGATATTCATTCTATGAATTTGGGGAGTGATGACGACGATGATGATAGTAGTGATGATGATGATGATGATAGTAGTAGTGATGATGATGATAGTAGTAGTAGTGATGATGATGATGATGATAGTAGTACTGATGATGATGATGATAGTAGTAGTAGTGATGATGATGATAGTGATGATGATGATGATGATAGTAGTAGTGATGATGATGATAGTAGTAGTGATGATGATGATGATGATGATAGTAGTAGTAGTGATGATGATGATAGTAGCAGTAGTGATGATGATGATGATGATGATGATAGTAGTAGTGATGATGACGATGATAGTAGTAGTAGTGATGATGATGATGATGATGATAGTAGTAGTGATGATGACGATGATAGTAGTAGTAGTGATGATGATGATGATGATGATAGTAGTAGTGATGATGATGATGATAGTAGTGATGATGATGATGATGATAGTAGTAGTAGTGATGATGATAGTAGTAGTAGTGATGATGATGATGATGATGATGATGATAGTAGTGATGATGATGATAGTAGTAGTGATGATGATGATGATGATGATAGTAGTGATGATGATGATAATGTAGTAGTAGTAGTAGTGATGATGATGATGATGATGATGATGATAGTAGTGATGATGATGATAATATAGTAGTATGATGATAGTGATGATGATGATGATGATAGTATGATAGTAGTGATGATGATGATGATGATGATAGTAGTGATGATGATGATGATGATGATGATGATGATGATGATAGTGATGATGATGATAGTAGTAGTGATGATGATGATGATGATAGTAGTAGTGATGATGATGATGATGTAGTGATGATGATGATGATGATAGTAGTAGTAGTGATGATGATGATGAGTGATGATGATGATGATAGTAGTAGTGATGATGATGATGATGATAGTAGTGATGATGATTGATGATGATAGTAGTAGTGATGATGATAGTAGTAGTAGTGATGATGATGATAATAGTAGTGATGATGATGATGATAGTAGTGATGATGATGATGAAGATGATGATGATAGTAGTGATGATGATGATGATGATAGTAGTAGTAGTAGTGATGATGATGATGATGATAGTAGTAGTAGTGATGATGATGATGATAGTAGTAGTAGTGATGATGATGATGATAGTAGTAGTGATGATGATGATGATGATGATGATGATAGTAGTAGTAGTGATGATGATGATGATAGTAGTAGTGATGATGATGATGATGATGATGATGATAGTAGTAGTGATGATGATGATGATAGTAGTAGTAGTATGATGATGATGATGATGATATAGTAGTAGTGATGATGATGATGATGATAGTAGTGATGATGATGATAGTAGTAGTGATGATGATGATGATGATGATAGTAGTGATGATGATGATGATGATAGTAGTAGTGATGATGATGATGATGATGATGATGATGATAGTGATGATGATGATGATAGTAGTGATGATAGTGATGATGATAATGATGATGATGATATAGTAGTAGTGATGATGATGATGATAGTAGTAGTAGTGATGATGATGATGATGATGATGATGATGATGATGATAGTAGTGATGATGATGATATAGTAGTAGTGATGATGATGATGATGATGATGATGATGATGATGATGATGATGATGATAGTAGTAGTGATGATGATGATGATGATGATAGTAGTGATGATGATGATGATAGTAGTATGATGATGATGATGATGATGATGTAGTGATGATGATGATGATGATGATGATATAGTAGTAGTGATGATGTAGTAGTATGATGATGATGATGATAGTAGTAGTGATGATAGTAGTAGTAGTAGTGATGATGATGATAGTGATGATGATGATGATGATGATAGTAGTAGTAGTAGTGATGATGATGATAGTGATGATGATGATGATGATGATGATGATAGTAGTAGTGATGATGATGATGATGATAGTAGTGATGATGATGATGATGATGATAGTAGTAGTGATGATGATAGTAGTAGTAGTGATGATGATGATGATAGTAGTAGTGATGATGATGATGATAGTAGTGATGATGATGATGATGATGATGATAGTAGTAGTGATGATGATGATAGTAGCAGTAGTGATGATGATGATGATGATGATGATAGTAGTAGTGATGATGACGATGATAGTAGTAGTAGTGATGATGATGATGACGATGATAGTAGTAGTAGTGATGATGATGATGATGATGATAGTAGTAGTGATGATGATGATGATAGTAGTGATGATGATGATGATGATAGTAGTAGTAGTGATGATGATAGTAGTAGTAGTGATGATGATGATGATGATGATGATGATAGTAGTGATGATGATGATAGTAGTAGTGATGATGATGATGATGATGATAGTAGTGATGATGATGATAATAGTAGTAGTGATGATGATGATGATGATGATGATGATGATGATGATGATGATAGTAGTAGTAGTGATGATGATAATAGTAGTGATGATGATGATGATGATAGTAGTAGTAGTAGTGATGATGATGATAGTGATGATGATGATGATGATGATAGTAGTAGTAGTAGTGATGATGATGATGATGATGATGATAGTAGTAGTGATGATGATGATGATGATAGTAGTGATGATGATGATGATGATGATGATGATGATGATGATGATGATAGTAGTAGTGATGATGATAGTAGTAGTAGTGATGATGACGATGATGATAGTAGTAGTGATGATGATGATGATAGTAGTGATGATGATGATGATGATGATGATGATGATGATGATGATAGTAGTAGTGATGATGATAGTAGTAGTAGTGATGATGATGATGATAGTAGTAGTGATGATGATGATGATGATAGTAGTGATGATGATGATGATGATAGTAGTAGTGATGATGATAGTAGTAGTAGTGATGATGATGATAATAGTAGTGATGATGATGATGATAGTAGTGATGATGATGATGAAGATGATGATGATAGTAGTGATGATGATGATGATGATAGTAGTAGTAGTAGTGATGATGATGATGATGATAGTAGTAGTAGTGATGATGATGATGATAGTAGTAGTAGTGATGATGATGATGATAGTAGTAGTAGTGATGATGATGATGATGATGATAGTAGTAGTGATGATGATGATGATGATGATAGTAGTAGTGATGATGATGATGATGATGATGATGATAGTAGTAGTGATGATGACGATGATAGTAGTAGTAGTGATGATGATGATGATAGTAGTAGTGATGATGACGATGATAGTAGTAGTAGTGATGATGATGATGATGATGATAGTAGTAGTGATGATGATGATGATAGTAGTGATGATGATGATGATGATAGTAGTAGTAGTGATGATGATAGTAGTAGTAGTGATGATGATAGTAGTGATGATGATGATAGTAGTAGTGATGATGATGATGATGATGATAGTAGTGATGATGATGATAATAGTAGTAGTGATGATGATGATGATGATGATGATGATGATGATGATGATGATGATGATGATGATGATAGTAGTAGTAGTGATGATGATAATAGTAGTGATGATGACGATGATAGTAGTAGTAGTAGTGATGATGATGAGTGTAGTGACGATGATGATGATGATGATGATAGTAGTAGTAGTAGTGATGATGATGATAGTGATGATGATGATGATGATGATGATAGTAGTAGTGATGATGATGATGATGATAGTAGTGATGATGATGATGATGATGATGATGATGATGATAGTAGTAGTGATGATGATAGTAGTAGTAGTGATGATGATGATGATAGTAGTAGTGATGATGATGATGATAGTAGTGATGATGATGATGATGATGATGATGATGATGATGATAGTAGTAGTGATGATGATAGTAGTAGTAGTGATGATGATGATGATAGTAGTAGTGATGATGATGATGATGATAGTAGTGATGATGATGATGATGATAGTAGTAGTGATGATGATAGTAGTAGTAGTGATGATGATGATAGTGATAGTAGTGATGATGATGATGATAGTAGTGATGATGATGATGAAGATGATGATGATAGTAGTGATGATGATGATGATGATAGTAGTAGTAGTAGTGATGATGATGATGATGATAGTAGTAGTAGTAGTGATGATGATGATGATAATAGTAGTAGTAGTGATGATGATGATGATGAAGAGTAGTAGTAGTGATGATGATGATGATGATGATAGTAGTAGTGATGATGATGATGATGATGATAGTAGTAGTGATGATGATGATGATGATGATAGTAGTAGTGATGATGATAGTAGTAGTGATGATGATGATGATGATGATGATAGTAGTAGTAGTGATGATGATGATATTAGTGATGATGATGATGATGATGAAGATGATGATGATAGTAGTGATGATGATGATGATGATAGTAGTAGTAGTAGTGATGATGATAATGAAGATGATGATGATAGTAGTGATGATGATGATGATGATAGTAGTAGTAGTAGTGATGATGATAGTAGTAGTGATGATGATGATAGTAGTAGTGATGATGATGATGATGATGATAGTAGTAGTAGTGATGATGATGATAGTAGCAGTAGTGATGATGATGATGATGATGATGATAGTAGTAGTGATGATGACGATGATAGTAGTAGTAGTGATGATGATGATGATGATGATAGTAGTAGTGATGATGACGATGATAGTAGTAGTAGTGATGATGATGATGATGATGATAGTAGTAGTGATGATGATGATGATAGTAGTGATGATGATGATGATGATAGTAGTAGTAGTGATGATGATAGTAGTAGTAGAGTGATGATGATGATGATGATGATGATGATAGTAGTGATGATGATGATAGTAGTAGTGATGATGATGATGATGATGATAGTAGTGATGATGATGATAATAGTAGTAGTAGTGATGATGATGATGATGATGATAGTAGTAGTGATGATGATGATGATAATATAGTAGTGATGATGATGATGATGATAGTAGTAGTAGTGATGATGATAGTAGTAGTAGTGATGATGATGATGATGATGATGATGATAGTAGTGATGATGATGATAGTAGTAGTGATGATGATGATGATGATGATAGTAGTGATGATGATGATAATAGTAGTAGTGATGATGATGATGATGATGATGATGATGATGATGATGATGATGATGATAGTAGTAGTAGTGATGATGATAATAGTAGTGATGATGATGATGATGATAGTAGTAGTAGTAGTGATGATGATGATGATGATGATGATAGTAGTAGTAGTGATGATGATGATGATGATGATGATAGTAGTGATGATGATGATGATGATGATGATGATGATGATGATGATGATAGTAGTAGTGATGATGATAGTAGTAGTAGTGATGATGATGATGATAGTAGTAGTGATGATGATGATGATAGTAGTGATGATGATGATGATGATGATGATAGTAGTAGTGATGATGATAGTAGTAGTAGTGATGATGATGATGATAGTAGTAGTGATGATGATGATGATGATAGTAGTGATGATGATGATGATGATAGTAGTAGTGATGATGATAGTAGTAGTAGTGATGATGATGATAATAGTAGTGATGATGATGATGATAGTAGTGATGATGATGATGAAGATGATGATGATAGTAGTGATGATGATGATGATGATAGTAGTAGTAGTAGTGATAATATGATGATGATGATGATAGTAGTAGTAGTGATGATGATGATGATAGATAATAGTAGTAGTGATGATGA
>JAJQKJ010002161.1:0-5000 GCA_029574335.1 Rana kukunoris | reverse complement strand
GGGGGATTCTCTCCCGTACATCAGACTCGGGGGGATTCTCTCCGCATTCAGACTCGGGGGGATTCTCTCCGCACATCAGACTCGGGGGATTCTCTCCCGCACATCAGACTCGGGGGGATTCTCTCCCGTACATCAGACTCGGGGGGATTCTCTCCCGCACATCAGACTCGGGGGGATTCTCTCCCGCACATCAGACTCGGGGGGATTCTCTCCCACACATCAGACTCGGGGGGATTCTCTCCCGCACATCAGACTCGGGGGGATTCTCTCCCGCACATCAGACTCGGGGGATTCTCTCCCGTACATCAGACTCGGGGGGATTCTCTCCCGCACATCAGACTCGGGGGGATTCTCTCCCGCCACATCAGACTCGGGGGATTCTCTCCCACACATCAGACTCGGGGGGATTCTCTCCCACACATCAGATCGGGGGGGGATTCTCTCCCACACATCAGACTCGGGGGGA
Organism: Rana kukunoris; assembly: GCA_029574335.1. Classification (NCBI taxonomy): domain Eukaryota; kingdom Metazoa; phylum Chordata; class Amphibia; order Anura; family Ranidae; genus Rana; species Rana kukunoris. The sequence goes on along the minus strand of JAJQKJ010002161.1, from coordinate 4,534 downwards.
TTCTCTCCCACACATCAGACTCGGGGGGATTCTCTCCCGCACATCAGACTCGGGGGGATTGTCTCCCGCACATCAGACTCGGGGGGATTCTCTCCCGCACATCAGACTCGGGGGGATTCTCTCCCACACATCAGACTCGGGGGGATTCTCTCCCACACATCAGACTCGGGGGGATTCTCTCCCACACATCAGACTCGGGGGGATTCTCTCCCGCACATCAGACTCGGGGGGATTCTCTCCCGTACATCAGACTCGGGGGGATTCTCTCCACACATCAGACTCGGGGGGATCTCTCTCCCCACATCAGACTCGGGGGGATTCTCTCCCACACATCAGACTCGGGGGGATTCTCTCCCACACATCAGACTCGGGGGGATTCTCTCCCACACATCAGACTCGGGGGGATTCTCTCCCGCACATCAGACTCGGGGGGATTCTCTCCCGTACATCAGACTCGGGGGGATTCTCTCCCGTACATCAGACTCGGGGGGATTCTCTCCCGCACATCAGACTCGGGGGATTCTCTCCCGTACATCAGACTCGGGGGGATTCTCTCCCGTACATCAGACTCGGGGGGATTTTCTCCCACACATCAGACTCGGGGGGATTCTCTCCCACACATCAGACTCGGGGGGATTCTCTCCCACACATCAGACTCGGGGGGATTCTCTCCCGCACATCAGACTCGGGGGGATTCTCTCCCGTACATCAGACTCGGGGGGATTCTCTCCCTTACATCAGACTCGGGGGGATTCTCTCCCACACATCAGACTCGGGGGGATTCTCTCCCGCACATCAGACTCGGGGGGATTCTCTCCCACACATCAGACTCGGGGGGATTCTCTCCCACACATCAGACTCGGGGGGATTCTCTCCCACACATCAGACTCGGGGGGATTCTCTCCCACACATCAGACTCGGGGGGATTCTCTCCCGCACATCAGACTCGGGGGGATTCTCTCCCGTACATCAGACTCGGGGGGATTCTCTCCCGTACATCAGACTCGGGGGGATTCTCTCCCGCACATCAGACTCGGGGGGATTCTCTCCCGTACATCAGACTCGGGGGGATTCTCTCCCGTACATCAGACTCGGGGGGATTCTCTCCCGTACATCAGACTCGGGGGATTCTCTCCCACACATCAGACTCGGGGGATTCTCTCCCACACATCAGACTCGGGGGGATTCTCTCCCACACATCAGACTCGGGGGGATTCTCTCCCGCACATCAGACTCGGGGGGATTCTCTCCCGTACATCAGACTCGGGGGGATTCTCTCCCGTACATCAGACTCGGGGGGATTCTCTCCCACACATCAGACTCGGGGGGATTCTCTCCCGCACATCAGACTCGGGGGGATTCTCTCCCGCACATCAGACTCGGGGGGATTCTCTCCTGCACATCAGACTCGGGGGGATTCTCTCCCGCACATCAGACTCGGGGGGATTCTCTCCCACACATCAGACTCGGGGGGATTCTCTCCCGCACATCAGACTCGGGGGGATTCTCTCCCGTACATCAGACTCGGGGGGATTCTCTCCCGTACATCAGACTCGGGGGGATTCTCTCCCACACATCAGACTCGGGGGGATTCTCTCCCACACATCAGACTCGGGGGGATTCTCTCCCACACATCAGACTCGGGGGGATTCTCTCCCGCACATCAGACTCGGGGGATTCTCTCCTGCACATCAGACTCGGGGGGATTCTCTCCCGCACATCAGACTCGGGGGGATTCTCTCCCGCACATCAGACTCGGGGGGATTCTCTCCCGTACATCAGACTCGGGGGGATTCTCTCCCGCACATCAGACTCGGGGGGATTCTCTCCCGTACATCAGACTCGGGGGGATTCTCTCCCACACATGAGACTCGGGGAGATACTCTCCCACACATCAGACTCGGGGGGATTCTCTCCCACACATCAGACTCGGGGGGATTCTCTCCCGCACATCAGACTCGGGGGGATTCTCTCCCGCACATCAGACTCGGGGGGATTCTCTCCCGCACATCAGACTCGGGGGGATTCTCTCCCGCACATCAGACTCGGGGGGATTCTCTCCCACACATCAGACTCGGGGGGATACTCTCCCACACATCAGACTCGGGGGGATTCTCTCCCGCACATCAGACTCGGGGGGATTCTCTCCTGCACATCAGACTCGGGGGGATTCTCTCCCACACATCAGACTCGGGGGGATTCTCTCCTGCACATCAGACTCGGGGGGATTCTCTCCCACACATCAGACTCGGGGGGATACTCTCCCACACATCAGACTCGGGGGGATTCTCTCCCACACATCAGACTCGGGGGGATTCTCTCCCACACATCAGACTCGGGGGGATACTCTCCCACACATCAGACTCGGGGGGATTCTCTCCCGCACATCAGACTCGGGGGGATTCTCTCCCACACATCAGACTCGGGGGATTTCTCCGCACACATCAGACTCGGGGGGATTCTCTCCCGTACATCAGACTCGGGGGGATTCTCTCCCGTACATCAGACTCGGGGGGATTCTCTCCCGTACATCAGACTCGGGGGGATTCTCTCCTGCACATCAGACTCGGGGGGATTCTCTCCCACACATCAGACTCGGGGGATTCTCTCGGACCACACTGATGACGGTTTTTTTCTTTTCAGATTTCGAGCTCAGCTGAAGAAACAAGGAACGAAGAAAGACTGAGGACCGCCCCCTCGGATCTCTTCTCAGCACAGCAGTGTAATTATGGGTGGAGCCAGGAGCAGGACACGCCCCCGCGGTTCAGACACAAGCAGATGCAATCACACAGTTCTTATTTTAGAGTTCAGTTTTTGGGATGATCTTGTATTAAAAATAAAGTTTTTTTTTATTTGAACTCTTTGGCTCAGTGAGATGATTCGTGGCCATTGGCTGCTTTCCAGAGGTGGGAGGGGCTACCATAAAGCTGAGGATTTCTATTTATACTATGGAAGTGTGACCTCACCGCTATGACATATATACTGTATTTACATAACTAGCTCCTCCCTCCCCAAAACTGAGCTCCTCCCTCCCCATAACTGAGCCCCTCCATCCTCTTAACTAAGCTCCTCCCTCTTCCATAACTGAGCTCCTCCTTCCCCCACAAATTGAGCTCCTCCCTCCCCCATAACTGCGCTCCTCCCTCCCCATAACTGAGCTCCTCCACCCCCCATAACTGAGCTCCTCCCTTCCCCATAACTGTGCTCCTCCCTCCCCATAACTGAGCTCCTCCCTCCCCCATAACTGAGCTCCTCCCTTCCCCATATCTGACCCCTCCCTCCTCTTAACTAAGCTCCTCCCTCTTCCATAACTGAGCTCCTCCCTCCCCCATAACTGAGGTCCTTCGTCCCCCCATAACTGAGCTCCTCCCTCCCATAACTGAGCTCCTCCCTCCTCATAACTGAGCTCCTCCATCCCCCATAACTGAGCTCCTCCATCCCCATAACTTAGCTCCTCCCTCCCCCATAACTGAGCTCCTCCCTCCCCCATAACTGAGCTCCTCCCTCCTCATAACTGAGCTCCTCCATCCCCCATAACTGAGCTCCTCCATCCCCATAACTTAGCTCCTCCCTCCCCCATAACTGAGCTCCTCCCTCCCCCATAACTGAGCTCCTCCACCCCCCATAACTGAGCTCCTCCTCCTCCCCCATAACTGAGCCCCTCCCTCCTCATAACTGAGCTCCTCCCTCTTCCATAACTGAGCTCCTCCCTCCCCCATAACTGAGCTCCTTCCTCCCCCATAACTGAGCTCCTCCCTCCCCATAACTAAGCTCCTCCCTCTTCCATAACTGAGCTCCTCCCTCCCCATAACTGAGATCCTCCCTTCCCCATATCTGAGCCCCTCCCTCCTCTTAACTAAGCTCCTCCGTCTTCCATAACTGAGCTCCTCCCTCCCCCATAACTGAGGTCCTTCGTCCCCCCATAACTGAGCTCCTCCCTCCCCATAACTGAGCTCCTCCCTCCTCATAACTGAGCTCCTCCATCCCCCATAACTGAGCTCCTCCATCCCCATAACTTAGCTCCTCCCTCCCCCATAACTGAGCTCCTCCCTCCCCCATAACTGAGCTCCTCCACCCCCCATAACTGAGCTCCGTCCTCCCCCATAACTGAGCTCCTCCCTCCTCATAACTGAGCTCCTCCCTCTTCCATAACTGAGCTCCTCCCTCCCCCATAACTGAGCTCCTCCCTCCCCCATAACTGAGCTCCTCCCTCCCCCATAACTGAGCTCCTCCCTCCCCATAACTAAGCTCCTCCCTCTTCCATAACTGAGCTCCTCCCTCCCCATAACCCCCAATATACCTGACACGGGAGGAATGAAAGCTTGGATGTGATTGGACGGTTCATTCCCAGAGTCCAGCAAATAATATGGCGTGCCACCCGGATGTTTGTCTGTGTGTGTGTGTGTGAGCACAGAGAGAATGAATCCGTACAGTTTGTAAACCGGGCGTGACCCCTTCTCGAGTAGAACATGTAGTACTGAATACTCACAGAGCCTGGTGATGACCCCACTTACGGAGTAGTATATGAGCAGCG